>VDFB02093506.1:0-23378 GCA_007258455.2 Sequoia sempervirens
GGATATGATTTTGCAAGATAAAAAATACTAATACTCATTGAAAATATTGCCCTCAATATAGAACTGAAAAATGAAATGCATATCAACTACTTCCTACTTCTAAAATATTGGTTAATGATACTATTCATTTTGAGTGTGAAAGGTCAACACTTCTATTAAATTTGGTAGATAAAAGATACATAATTGTAGGGTCACATGATGCACAATAAAATGTAGATACAAAATGATTTTTATTTTATTTGGGGAAGATATTACATGCCAATAAATTATCTTTATAAATCCTTTATTTTTCCATATAAAATTGACTAACCTAACCTATGGGAATGTAGCTTCCCAAAACTAACTTATCTAACTTAACATTAACATTTATTTATTGATTATCTAATCTATCCTATAAACTAAACTACACGTGTAATATTCCAACATTCCTCATGTATTATATCAATCCAAACAAATGGCATGATACAACAAGGATTGAACACAATAACCCTTTTGGAGACTTTGATCAAGTTCCTTTGCCTATTCTCCTCACTCACTTAGGAAACACCACATTGACTCCATCATTGGATCTCCTAACTATAAAACTTGTAAAACATTGGTACAAAATAAGAGAAAATAAAATTTCCTCATCTTCTTTGCACAATGAAAGAACAAATTTCCTCTGAGAGTCCGCATCTCCTCTAAGTGTGTCAAAATTCATCTAATGAATTTCAAATGAGAGAAAAAATCTCCTTCGAGATTCCAAATATCCTTTGAGTGTGTCAATATCCCTCCTCTAGTGTCATGGGAACAATTCCCTCCTCTGTTGTATAAAATAACCTCAACTGAATGTGAATACATTAACTGCATCCAAAATAACTTCCACAAAATGCCAAGCCCCCTTGCTCTATGAAGGGACACAAGAATGAAGTGGTTATTCTCATGTAATGAATCATCTCTAAGCAAGAAGCTAGCTCGAGATGATAAAAGACCCCTTACCTCCATTGTCTCTATTCTCCAATTGGACCCTTAATGCTTCATTCAATTATGATCTTTATATTGATTAAACCATTTGATCTTTCCATAATCAGGCCAATGTTGAAACTACTCATCTAATAAAAACTACAACATTCTACAAATTTAGGATGCCAAATTAGGCTCTCACCTCTATTTTTCCACATGCCTCATAGTTACCCTGGTAGATCCAACCATTATAAAATGTCTTTCCTTTAGCCAAATTTAGATTTGAATCTTCATAAATGTCTTCATTCCATCTTCTCAAACTCATCAACACTTGAAACAATCAACATTATTTAAACACAAGAATCAAACACACATCAAATATCATGTCACTGTCAACTTAAAAATTCTTGCTACCTGCTAAGAATATCTTTAAACCATTTATAGGATATGTTCTCTTCACTATATTTCCAAAATAGTTTGAATTTTTAAATTTCGTTACGAAATGTCAAATTCATCAGTCTTATTGTGACTGCAATTTGCAACCTCAAAAAAGCCTTAACAAATCTCTATCCTTAACAACCACAAGAAAGGTAATCGCTCTAATACCATGTTAAATTTGGTAGAGCAAAGAAACATATTTGTAGGCTCACATGATGAACAAAAAATTGTAGATATAAAATGATTTTGATTTCAATTGGGGATGATATTACATTTAAATATATTGGCTTTATAAATCCTTTACTTTTCCATATAAAATTGAACAACCTAACCTAGGAGAATGTAACTTCCCAAAACCAACTTATCTAACTTAAAATTCATATTTTTTTATTCATTGATCATCTAATCTATCATATAAACTAAACTATAGATGTAATATTCCAACAACTGCTAGGACTAATGCTTTATATTGGGTTACAAAATCATATTCAACTAAAAGATACAACACATAGAAATGGTAAAAGAGATGATATCAACACCAAAACATGATTAATAATTTCTCTCCAACATTTGAGAAATCCACATGCAATAAGGAAATGACCATTACACAATGTCTACAAATATATTGAAGTGCTACAACACTTATCAAAGTAATATTACATTCATGCTAGCAAATAAAACCCTAAGCTAAGAAAAACTCGTCACATTTTTTGCTTCAAAATCTTATTAAAAATCCACAATTGACCAAGGAGACATTTAGTTACAATTATGTGCTATAAGATGGTTTCCTCTTCATGATTTATATAATGAGATAATGTAATGGTGACTAGACGTACATGGATTGAAACTGTAGATTCTTCATAGCACTATAATCACATGAAAATGGAGAAATGATAGACTATTTGAATGATACATGAAGTGATATTTATAACACTCAACTTAGTCATTAAATCCTTATGGAAATTCAACTAAGAAATATATGTCATTAATGTTGTATGTGGAGCAAGTCAAAATCTCATTAAAATTGCTGAAATGGTGGCCTAAAACTGGTGAAGGGTTAGCTATATTTGAAATTCCAGCCACCACATTCATGGAAACATGATGCCTTTCATCATCCATATTTGATTTTTGAATCGTGTATTTATGCCCTTGGGATGAGCAGTATTTTGTAGGTAGAAAATACCAAATTGTTAGTTGTAGGGGTCTATTTGAGCATTGATGATAATTCTAGGTAGGTTTGGAAGTGGTTAGAGATAACTAGAAGTGTTTTGTACGAATCAAATAAATTTGATGGAGGACTAGAGGTACAAAAGAGGATGAGGATTTTCATTTGGAGCAAGACATTTATAACTAGACCTGTGAAAGAAGTCTAGACGGATATTGAAAATGTAGAAACAAGAAAGATGAACAATGAAAATTTTATGCAAGAAAGTGGGAAGTGGACGTGAGATTGGATATCAAGAGTAGATGTGAAAGTGGAGGTTGGGACTAGATTGGGAGGTGAATGAAGCTGCATTTTTTGATAGAATAAAGAGAGTTCACAAAATGGATTAGAAGGAATGTGTGAAAAGGGAGAAAAAATAGCTAATGAAAATAGATATGGAACATGATACTTGGAAAGAGTCCAAATATATGGATGTATTATGGAATCTTGAAAAAGGGATACGATAGAGGACTTGTAGGAATGTAAGTAAGGTCTAGAGGTAGAAGGGAATGAGAGATATTCAAGTGGATGTCAAAAGTCCAAAAGAGAAGAACTACCTGGAATTTGTAGTGATACCTTGAAAAACTAGTTGTTGGACATGGATGAAGTAGGAGGAGAAATATCTAGACCCAAATCAAAAACTTACAAGAATGAATTTATATTTAAAAGATAAAAATAATTTTTTAGGGATTGGGAGTAAGTTGGATAATTGTATGAGAGAAAAGAAGATAATCTAGATCCCAAGTGGCCACGTGGGATCCCACAAAATAAATTATGTGAAGAAAATGGAATAATGAAGGGATTTGTGGGAGTCAAGGATTCATGATACCAAGGAAATAATACCACAAATAATGTGAGTAAGAAGATGAATGAAACTTTGGCTTTGAACGGTAACATAGTGAAAAGTGTCAGAGTGTGGGAGTTGAAAGAATAACATGACAATAACAAAAAGTATAAAAGGTATGACAAAGGTAAATTAAAGAGTGGGGTTCCAAGGATATATATACTATGATGAGGAGGTATAATATCCTGACAAGGAAAAAGGAAAAGGTAGAGTTTGGAGGAAAGACATGCTAGGAAGAGAAACTCTAAAACTCCTTAGAAACATATGAAAATGGCCAAAACACATCCATAGATAGGATTTTCTAAGTGATTTTCAATTTCTAACTTATGATAAATACATAGGAATGAGAGAGAATAAAATTTAGGTAAGTATGACAAATGGAGATCCATATAAAGAATTCTCATATTGGTTATAAATGATCGGATAAATAAGACCCAAATTAATAAAAGAGCAAGAAAAAATTGGTGCAATCAAATTGAGTCTCAACATAATCCATCTTGAACATTTGGTAAAAATTGAAGTGCAAGCTTTTTAGTTTTTGGCTATGAATACACCATTCATTTCTCACTCTCATTTGGTTTTTCAACTATAGTAGAAGGTTTGATCTCCGCAAAGATTACATCTTGACAATAGAAAGTCTTTCCTATCATAGGATCTCAAAGCTTGTATCCCTTTATAACAACATTGTAACTAACAAAAATGTACTTAAGAATTTTGTAATCCACCTTTATTGCTTATTCTTAGGCACTTGATCATATGACTTGCAACCAAAGACTAAAATATATTGAAGTGAGGGATTTTTATTGACTAGAGATACATTGGGGTTTTATCAGCAAGAAAATGTAGAAGATTTGTTACTTAGATAACAAGTGGTGCTAATTGATTCTACCCATAATTTCTAATCCAAATTGGATCCAAAGAGTATACTCTTAGCTTTCTTTATCAATGTCATTTTAATCCTCATTGTAGCTCCATTTTTTATTAGGGGTGTATAGAGTTTTCTTGTGCCATACAATACCATTATCATTGCATAATATTTCAAACTTTGTTGAACAACATTTTGGACACAATTTCCCATTTTAACACTTCGATCTTTATTTTTCTTTAGGTCTCCACAACAGCCTTAAAATATTTGAATTGTTTGAAGTGTTGGTGTGAGTAGGGATATTACCTAACTAGTTCATCTCCTTGGTATTATTCACAAGTTTTGGTTAACTTTACTTAGGATACTTATCTCTTTATGTCTCATATCATAAGATTAAGATACTTTCCATAATCGTGTGTTGTTTTATATGCCACCTTAATCTATATAGCCAAGGGGTTCTCATTTTAATGTTAATTAATCCATCATTATTCTATTTTAATTCTTTGATAGAAATACAATTCAATTTTATCATATTTATCTTCTCATTTCTTTGTGCTTTCCATTAGACCTCTAGATATTGGATGACTATTTCTATAGACAATTATTACATGGTAGTAGAGCTTGTTGAATTCCTTCGGTTAGTCTTTTGATATTTATTTCGTTTAGATCTTAGTGGATTTTGAAAATGAGTAAGCTCTTCTCTTGCATCAAATGATGACTTGAAAAATAAAAACTCGATGAAAATACTAGATTTTGGGGGGTTCCTATTTGTGGCTTTGTATTGTAAGTTTATATTGGAGCATGTTGGTGTAAATATGAGCTCAACATTGAATTCAAAGTATCCAATAAAGTCATTTTAGCCTTTTTGTTTGTCCAAATTGTATGTGAGGCAAGATCTACAATAGTTTGAAGTTGAAAAGTGATTTCTAGATCCAGAAGGTAGATACATATTTGGAGCATTTTGGGTCAAAGCTAACCTTTCAATTATTTCCAAAAGACTCATAAGTGACCATCAATTGATCAAATTTGAAGACATTTCCCCAAACCTTCAGAGGATATTTTCATCCCTTCATTGCATAGATCGTACAAATGTTTGTAACATTATATGATTATATGATTGTAGAATATTTTCCTATGTAGTGCAAGTATGATTGATATTATATGTGATCTAGATAGCAGGCTACCACATGACATTATTGTAGCACATCACAGGACATTGCTAGTGGCACCTGCAACCCCACCACTATATTTATCGATAAAAAAAATGATAGCAAATTATGTTGATAAAAAACTTTTTGGTGTTGTCAAAACCACTTTTCAAAGTTGAGAATATTGGTTTCAGCTTCCAAAGGAAAATTTCAATATCTTGGAAGGAATATTTTTCTAGGTGAGTATATTTTGATAACATGGTATTCTGATGTCATCATGACATCATCAGGTCAACCCTTCAATCAACCCCTCTCCAATAGACTTGTAATTTTAGTAGTTTATCTCACAAGGGTGTAGGATGAATATATTCAAATGGGCATTATCAAATATTCTAAGCTTCATTCCTTGATTGCAAAACAAGGCACTAGCAATAAAACTAAGAAACACAAGAACTAAGGAGAGTAAAATAATGATTTAGATGAATATTTGTTTGCTTCTATAGTAGACACTAAATCCTCTTCAGAAAATGAATCACTTAGATAATGAATGCCTAATCCTGGTACAGAACATCTGGGATCCTTAATCTCCTTATATGCTCCTATAACTAAATGCATCAGACATGTGGTCTCCATTACTGTTTACTAATTGTTTAACAGAAAGCACCAGAGATGTGGTCTCCATGACTGTAGTTTGCAGGTTACGAAGCCTATATTTCCCTGATATATATTGTTAAACAGTTAATCCAGAAACATTTAGCTGCAAATATGTATGTATTTATGATTTTGATATTTTGTATGAGCATGCCCAGAACGTACCCAACCCCAAAAAAATTGCCATACCAGTTACTGTACTCGCACACCTGTACACATACCCGATTCAGTAACTTAGTGATTAGTTTGATTGTCAAGGACCTAGATAAAAATTTAGATCCACATTAATAGTTTGTAATAACAAAATTCAGGAATGAAATGCAAAAGCAATGGTAATGATTATGCCCACCTTAGCGTCAAGGCTGCTACATGCTTCAAGTGCAAGAAATTCATATGGCAGAGCACTTGGACCAAGCTTATTTGATGAATTTAAACTGGAGGCCTTGAACCTGTTTCTTGAGAGGACAGGTCCAAAGATGCCTCCATGAAGGAAGGTGCATGCAGACTGCTTTTTATGTAGCGATCTTCCTATTCCTTATTGCTTCATCAGCAAATACTTCCTTGCTGGCATATTCCATATCAGAGTCACTATGGGCACCTTCACCACTTCCTTGTACCTTCATCAAACCACAATAAAATGATTTATCTGCAACTGTACAACAATATCCTTTACAGGGTTCTTCAATCTCTGAAGAATATAAACCAGGCTAAACTTTGTTTCAATAGAAACAATATCATTGTCTCAAAGTTTTAAACAAAAATCATTCTCTGATCAATTAATGGCATAGATATAATGATAATTATGTTGTTCTTGTTTGTATTCTAATGATTCTAGTAACATCCTTCTTGTATTTACAATGCCCTTGGTAGAGATCCCCTCATGCTAAAACTCCATACCCATAATGGTTTGTCAAGTAATTCAGACAAAATTGACCTTACAATGTCTGAAACTTGATTTTCGAAACCAGCATGTCTATGAAAGATAAGGAGGAAACCTTCTTGTCAACATGTGCTCAGGACACTACATGATGGAACAATATGAGACAATGGTGTATCAGAATAGACTTGTAACAACACCAAAAGGTAATATTGAATAGCAGATAGGCACAAATATTTATAGCCTATTGGTAAAGAATTGTCTTAAGGTCTAACATCGAATGATATTTGCCAACATAATATGCCACCTTAAAAATACATTAATTTTAAAAACCATAGGAAACTCTAGCAGCCACAAGCTTAAACAGGAAAAATCTTAAAGTTGGCACTATAAATTTTTCAATGTCCTATCCAAAGGATAGCAATGCTTTTTCATCATTGTTTGTTGGCATGCTTTTCTTATTTTAACATTATCACAGAACCTACTTAAGTCTCCAAGATGAAGCGACTGGACAAGGTTAGATTCTATGTTTACATTGGAATAAATTTCCATTACATTTATTTCAGCCATTTTCATTACAACATTAAGATGTACAGAATTTGCTTACGTTAACTATTAAACTCCTTGCAGTCATGGGTTTGTTTTGGCTGGTGGGTCTGACGGGCTTATCATTGTTGAACACCGACATGGTATGGGTGCCATTGACAAAACAACGAAAATCCATCTTTATATTCCCCCATGCCATTCCCTCACACAAAATTTGCAAGTTTTCTTGACCAAATTCAACCAAATTTGGAGTGGATTGAGAACTTGTGCAATTTTGAGATTTCAAGTTAGAATATTTTATTTTTATTTTTATTTTTCCAAGCATTGGAAAAATAGAATTTCTTTTTCTGTTTTTTTTTTTTGTATTGAATAAGCTGAGAGGAATTACAATGAATAAAGAAAGCAGCTCCAAAAGGAGACTGCTAAGAAAAAAGAAAACCAGCAACAGCACTAAGATTTTATGATGTCTCAATTGTACAACCAGAACACAGCAAACTTAATGCACACTTAAAAAGGAACAACTAAGCAAATAGCCTGTAACAGCACTAAAGATTTGCACATCTACACAATCAGTATGCAGCAAACTTATGCCACCATTACACACTGAATTTAAACATGACTTGCAATTGTCTGGCACAACAAAGCTCCCCTTGATGTAGCTGCAAAATTTGGTGTTTGATCTCCTCCAAACGCTTACTGAAATCTGAATCTTCTGTGAGCCCCCTCTGAGAACAAAGAAAAGTCAATTGAAACATGATGCCACAGTAAAACTTTAGAATATTTGTTTTTGTATGCAAAATGTGCTTAGAAAATATTGCTGAACATCTACTTTTCCATAAATGCAATAAAATACACTGCCTCATAGAATCAGCAATTATGTTTTTATGTAGTCCAATACCAAAGATTGCTTCTTTCCAACATAAGACATGATAAAAAACAAGAAGACAATGATAAAAAATACTCTTCCATTTTCTTTTTGTACGAGGACAGTCCCAAAAGATATGTTTTAAGCTTTCATCGTGCTGACAAAAAGGACACTTGGCTGCTTGTAATCTTAAATATTTTATTCTATACCCAACTGGCAGTTTATGGTGCAAAATTTTCCAGGCCAGCAATTGAGCATCTGCTGCCATCTTGGACTTCCAAATCTAAGCACTTAACATTCTCCATTTTCTTTCATTAAACCTATAGTTCCATTTTCTATTAAGTCTTGGATTCAATTTCATACCCGGAAGAACTTGAAATATAACTTCTTCAAAGGGAACCATAAGAAAAGATATTTATCAAGCCACACCCAATCCTTGAAGAAGTTGCAATGCAAAGGAGTGCAAATTTTCATGAGGAGTTCAATAGGGACTAGCGATTTCACAAAGACCATTAAACCTTTATACCTATTATGTAAATTGAAATTTTGCTTTGAATCCTACGAGACAGCCCAATCAAGGGCATTAAAATCCCAAATATCACCAAACTGTTTCACCCCTTTACTAAAAAGATAATGAGATTGTTTAGGGAAAGTGACTGCAAGTGGTTTCCCATGATATTGAACCAGGTTATTCCACTAGATAAATGAAGTAGCAAAGCTGAAACCATGTTGCAAAGAGTCTTTTTTCCAATTTAAAAACTTGCAAACTTGTTGCGAAGCCTTCCAAATAGATTGCAATGGGAATGATGCTCTAACCCGAAAGAAAGGAGCAAGTAGAATCTTATCCATCCATCCCACGTTCTGTCATTTATTATTCATCATAGCAAGTGAAATATGATGCCACACTAAAACTTTCCATTGTTCCTCCCCTGACATAACTCTTATAATCCACTTAGCAGCTAGACAAATCCCTTGTGTCCTGGGGTCTACGAGGCCCAACCCCCCTTTGAACTTAGGTTGTAAACAGTGCAGCCAAGAGGATGTCCTATATCCCATTTTACCATCCCAATTAGTCCACAAGAATTGTCGAATTAGCTTATTTAGGTCTTCATAACCCTTTTTGGAAGGCATCCAACATGAGGAATAATAAACATGAGAAGCTAAGAATATCCAATTTATCACCTGTAATTTACCAGCTAATGAAAGAAATCTATTTCCCCAATTATATATTTTATTTTTCAATTTAGTAATAAACCAATTCCACATATCATGGAGTGAAACCCCAAAACCGAAAGGAATACCAAGGTATCTTGTAATCTACCCATGTCTAATTTGCTTCTAATCTTTAGGAATCCATTTTGGAGGAGGATCAGATTGAGTCATAATAAATTTAGTTTTATGATGAGCTAATTTAGAACCTGAAATTTCACAATAAAAATTTAGAACCTGCATAACATTGTTGATTTCTATTTCAAAATTTTGGATAAATAGCAAACTATCATCAACAAAGTGAGAGTTAATAACAGCCGCATTGTTGGGGATGAAAATGCCTTTAATCAGATTCATTTGATTATATTTTTGCAATGGATAACCAAGAGCATCAACGGCTAAAACATAAAGAAATGGAGATAATGGGCAGCCTTGTCTGATTGCACGATGCAAAGGAAACGTGCCATGCATAGAATTATTGATCAACAACTGAGCATTTGCATCATTAAAGAGCATTTGTACATGCTTACAGATTTTGGGACCGAAACCCAACCAATACAACATCTTAATAACGAAGCTCCATCACATTCTATCATAAGCCTTATCAAAGAAAAATATAATTTCTTTCCAAGATGTTAGATTTAGGTTTTTAAATATGTTTTGAGCATTTTATTCAATTTGCATAAATTTGAATGCCGACTTAAGCTATTGTTTATGAACGAAATTGCTGATATTTTTTAAGTAAGGTTTCGGGTATAAAAACTAGTATTTTGTTTAAATTATTTAATTCTATTGCTATTCAATTACTATATTACATTTGAAAATGCATCTTATGTTTCAAGTTCAAATCACTATTTTTTAATTTATCATCAATTTTTTGTACTTAAACATGCCACATAAAAAATTACTTTTCTAGTTTTATAAATGTTAGCATACAATTTGGTTTCAAATGCATATATATATATATTTTAATTATTATTTATATTTTATATTTTATTTTTATTAAAGTAAGTTATGACCAAAAATATTAGGTTGATTACCATATTAAGAAAAAAAATACTAGAACTTATTAAAAATTTGAAAAATATGATGCATCAATTTTTTTCAATTTTAGATTAATAGTTAATATGAAAAGTTGACATTGAATGGAAATAACTGTGTTTTAAAAACACACATTTTAATATTTATTTAAAAATATATATTTATCAAAATTGAAAAAAATATCAATGCACTAAATTTTCAAGTTTAAATATACAAAAAAAATTGAATGAAAAAAATTACTATATAAAGATCACACCTCATGTAACTTTAAATCTTTAGCATTTTATCAGCAACTAAATCATAGTGTCAATTTATACAAAACTATATTCAAGTCTAAAAGTTGGATCAATGTTGTTTGTTTCCTTTATAAAACTATGACATAGCTTTGTACTTTTACCTGAGACAACTTAATGATTGTATGCTTAATTTTGTCTATGTTCAAATGATTTATGTGCATTGCAAAGCAAAAAAAAATAAAAAAAATCATAAGTCAATTCTTATGAATAGTATTCTGTATTGTGTTGTGTCATTATTTGATTGTGTGTTTGGGCATTACACCTTGTTGCCTTTCAATTGGATTTTTTGATCTCCATAATCTTGCTCTATCTTGGGAGTGAGTTCTTTAACGAACTCATCAACATTATATAAGAATTAAACAATCTTTTGGTCATTCTAGAACACCATAGAGTGTAACTGATTGTTAGGTTCCATAGCTTTGATCACCAATTTGACATTATCCTTGTTCCTCAACAAGTCCATAGCAAGATCAAATTGGGAGATAATAAAAGCCTTCTTTTTTTCCTTTTCTAATTGAGTGTTTTCCTTTCTAGGCATTGCCTATATATTTACAACATTTAAAGACTATAATATCCCACATCCAATGCTTGTATGCTTTTAGGAGGGAACTTGTGGCTATGTATAAGGACCTTACTTGTTTTATTACCAAATTTTAGTTTCCATATATCTAGAACATTTGTATACCCTTTCTTTTCTACAAATAGCAACCCTTGCATCAATGCCTCATATCTTGGAATGTTGTAGGCACAATTGAATTGGAGCTCAAAGGATTGATAATAATTTTCTCATTATAAGGAGACCAATTGGATACTAGTAGTGTCACCTATTATATAATTAGCACCATCAAATTATAATTTCCATATTGTCATTCCATTTTCTAACTTCCTTATTACTTTTGAGATCAACAAATTCTCCTTATAAATCAAATAAGTGCCCAAACTAGTTACTTCAAATAATGGATGAGAATCACCCTTTGCGCCATCCACAAATGACCATCATGCATTATGATCTTGATCTAGGAACTTACTAGCAATATGTATCTCATTATAGTCTTCAAGATAGGATGGCTTATCCCTGGTCACAAATGATTGGTTAGGATCATTTTGGTCAATTTTCTTACTCTTAATGCAATGCATAATCATTTGCTTAGAAGGAATTCTCACTCAAGTTCTATACCTTGTTGTTAGGAACATATAATTGTAGTCTAAGGAGAGGTACCCTTCAAATTTAATTTAAAAATATCTAAACAAACAAATCTTAAATGTGGTAAGTACCTCAATCATAGATGTTTCTTGTAGGACTTCAACATTGGAGTAAGCATATAGGGATACAAATAGGTCCTTGACCACTCCTACAAAAAAAATCAAATTCCCATCTAATTGGACAATTCCCTTAATTGCATAAGTATTAACTTGTCATTATGGACCAATTTCAAATAGAGAGGATTTGGTTTGATCTTAATTACCTCGCTTCCTATAATTTGTAAAATAATGGGTGATGGCAAGGTTGTTTTTATTGTGTCTACTGGTGGAACCTTTTTCTTTCCTAATTCCTTTTATTTTTTGAGAGCTTCCTCCAATACCTTCATTTTCTCAAGTATAAAGATAACATCCCAAAGTGGCACAAGTTAATCCATTATATAGAATGATCCCCTAGTTTGTCCTATTTTAGCCATATTAGATGCCTAGTGCATGCAAAAATTTTGCACTATAGGATATACGGTATTTCTCATTCTTAGCTAAACCTCTAATGTTTTAGTTGTCCCAAAATCATTCAAATGATACCAATGGGTACCAGAGGCCTTAAATTGGACACTATTGGCACACCAAATATTATCTATGTTCGTGATCTGATTTGTAGACTGCAAATCTCTAAGGTCTGATAATTTCCCAAGTTCTAGGGGTGTCAAACCTAGGAATATTACCACAAACCTAAGAAAAAATGAATGGTTGCAGAATGTTAAGTGAGTCTAGTTATCTATCCTTACGAATCTCCATACACTTCCTTATTATGCTGAAAATATACCATGCAAAAGCTTTGCAGGGATTTTACAAACATCTGGTTGAAAAACTAAACAACATATATAAAAAATACAACTGAAAATACATAAGGATACACTCAAATAAGGTTGATTTTTCCATTAATCAATTAATCTTCAAAGCTTACAAATATTATCATAGGATTGGGAAAGAACCCAAATCAATACAATAATAAAATAGTTGCACCCATAATTGGAACTTGAAACCTAGGGCTCCCTCTAAGTATTTTTCTTCTATTGATGGCTTTGCAACTACTCTTTTTTGTTCTTTTTGTTCTAATCATCTGGAAAATGAAGTCTAGGCAGATATACCCATGACCATACTATCAATAGAATTTCAGGGGGTCTCCCAGCTAGAAAAACCCTAGCCACAACCCTATCCAATGCCCAAAATATATTTTTCCTCTACAAATCCAATCCAATCTAATTGACAGGGCATGATAAATTTTTCCATAACTAGCACAATACATTCACATTAATGATTCATAAGTTTGAATACAATGAACAAGATAAATCACCCACAAAATGTGGTATAAGTATGTATATCTGACAAAGGGCCACCTACATATAATATATGAAGTATGGGCATCAAAATTATAATAAAATATATTAATGACATATCCATAGCTTATGTGAATTACTATAGGTGGTTGTGGTTGAGCATTGATGGCGATCGCTGGGAGTTGCTTTCTTAACTTTTGGATGTTGCAAACATCTGACCCCCAAGTGTATGCGAAAAAATTATCTAAACTAGATGAAAGTAAGCCAACATGGAGGTTCATATAGACATCAAGAGCCCGCACAAGGAGACACTTAGCCACTTTACAAAACTTGATCAAATCTACATGTCGGCCAACTCACCTTTAATCCAACTCTGATTTCGTAGAGTCTTCCTTTTGGAAAAATCTTTGAACCTATGAGCTTTATTAGTGTTTTGGCCCTTCAGAAAAAATCTCATTTGAAAAACTCCTTCTATGGAAAACACTCTATTTCCTCTGGTAGAGATTAACTTTTACAAATCAGTTATTCAGTGAAATAAAAGGTTTGCAAACCAAGCAAGCTGTCAAAATCAGCCTTAGAACACTTTGAAGAAGATCCTCATCTTTGACTACATTACTCTTCGACAAACCCCAATTTTGACGAAGTTTATTTTTGGCAAAGCAGAAAGTTCAAGAACTGAGAAATTTGTAGGAAGAATGGAGTGCAGGCACTTTGGTGGCTGGTGCGTGCGACTTGCAGGCTGCGGCCTGTGAGGTTGCATGTCTCTGTTCTCGCCTCCTGTTGCGTGCTTGTGTCTGTGGGGGGTGTTCTGGGCTTGCGGGGAGAGTTTCTCTGGTGTGCGGGTGCCATTCCTGCCTCTTTGTTGCTGGCTCTTTGTGTGTTTGGTGTGCAGTGCGTAGGGTGCAGGGTTTGCTGCGTGGAAGGGGGTGGCTGGTGCGTGCGGAGGTTGGTGGGGGCTCTGATGTGTGGGGTGTAGTGGTGTGGGGTGTGTTGGTTGGCGTGGGTTTTGGTTGTGTGGTGTGGTGTTTTCTTTTTGCTTGGCTGTGGAGCGGATTGGGTGTGGTGTTATGGCTGGGGCTCTCAAGAGCATGGTGGTTGTAGGTGTGAAGGCGTCTGGGAAATGCTGCGGATGTGCATGTGCAAGGCATGGATTCCTCTTTTGTGGGTGAGAGCTCTAAGCTCAAGAAAGTGAATGGTTGTCTGCCAAGGAGTCAGGATTGCCCGGTTCTAGTTATTTCTCCAGAATCGATGCATGAGGACTTTTCTTATTGGACTCAACATGTTTTGATTTGCAAATTTTTGGGAATCCGTGTCTCCCTCTCGGCTTTGGAGTCTTGGATGCGTCGTACCTGGCAGGTTGAGGGTGATTTTGATATTTTGGTGGCTGGGAACGGCTTTTTCTTGGTTGATTTTTCTTGCATTTCGGATTGGAATCGGGTTTTTGAGGGAGGCCCGTATTTTTTCAATCAGGTGGGTTTGTTCATGAAACCCTGGCATGGGGGTTTCAATGCTGCTGAGGATCTGACCTCTTGGGTTCCGGTGTGGGTCCGCCTGCCTTGGTTGCCCTTGGAATTCTGGAGAGAAGACATTTTGCAACGAATTGCTGCTCTGCTGGGGAAGCCGGTTGCCATTGCTCAGACTACTCTAGTTAAGAAGGTATTTTCTTTTGCTCGCATCTGTGTTGAAATTGACCTAAATAATCCTTTGTCAGATTCTTTGGAAATTTGTATTGGCTCGGCTTCATGGATTCAACAGATAGATTATGAGTCCCTCCCCTTTCGATGTCGATTTTTTCATGAATATGGACACCTACATCACCAATGCCCTTGGATTTTCAGATCGGCTGGGGCTTCTTATTTTCCTCCTTCGGGGCCTTCGGTGGATAAGGGAGATAAAAGCAAGGTGTCTGAGGCTGAAGGGGGGCATGATAAGGATGGTTTCACTCCTGTCAAGCCAAAAACTAAGGGGAGAGGTCAAAAGCGGCTCTTTAAGGACAAACAATCTGATCAAGGGTTTAATCGTTTTGAGGTCTTGGATAATCAGGCCTTGGAAGAAGGGTTTCCTGTTGAGATGGTACCTGGGGCTATTAGTATGGATTCAGGGCTGGAGCAGGCAGTTGCCTTTGAGAACCCTTCTCTTCCTCCAGAAAAAGAGAATGCTGGGCTTTCAGATGGTGTTGCTGGCCTACAGGATGATATTATTTTAGCTGATTTAGGTAAGGAGGCTATGTCCTCTGGTAAAGGTTGGGGGGTTTCTTATCTAGGGGTGCTACAATGCCCTCTCAAGAAGGGGCATTTTGAGCACTCCTCTAAAGTTGGTCGTAAAAAGGATGCAGATAAGATTAAATCTACTGGGGATTTGCTGGTTGAGTCTGGGTCTGTTAAGACCATTAGTACCCACTTTTCTCAACCTTCCTCATGATTATTCTGTCATGGAATGCAAGGAGGTTGAATAGCACCTCCCGTCAAAAAGCTATTCAGGATTTGATTGGGGCTCATTCTCCAGATATTTTTTGTGTTCAGGAGACCAAGCTTCAGGTGGACTTCATGCTTCAGTATGCTCCTCGTATTTGGTTCTCTGGTCAGTGTCAGTGTATTGGTTCTAAGGGTAACTCTGGAGGTTTGGCTCTTTTTTGGGATCCTCGTAAGGTTGTTCCTCGCTGGTGGATTTCTAGCCATTCCTCTATCTCGATGGTGGCTTCGGTTTTGGACTCTGGTGAGACTATTCTAGTTAGTAATGTTTATGCTCCAGTTGACTTTCGGGGTAAAGGCCAGCTTTGGGCCCATATTAGGTATGTTAGGTCCTATGCTCCTTACTTACCTTGGATCCTAGCTGGTGATTTCAATGCTGTTTTGTGTCTGGAGGAGAAAAGAGGGGGGATGCTAAGACTGAGTCCTGCTTCTGATTTGTTCCAGGCCAATGTGGACTCTCTTGCTCTTGTTGATGTTAAACCTGCTAATGGCTTATTTACTTGGAATAATAGGAGGAGTGGGCCAGAGGCAATTTCTGAGCGGTTGGATAGGTTTCTTGTTTCTTGTTTTTGGGTTGGGGGTAGTCTGGTTATCGGCTCTGAGATTCTCGACTGGTGTGGTTCTGATCATTGGCCAATTAAGTTTTCAGCTTCTCCTTTTCCTATTCTTAAGAATCCTCCTTTCAAATTTTAGCTTATGTGGCTCTGTGATTCTTCTTTGTATAATCTTATTGAGCAGTGGTGGTTGGATGGTGCCTCGGCCTATGGCTCAGCTATGTACTCTTTTGTTAAGAAGCTGCAAAGTGTCAAGTATCATCTTAAGCGTTGGAATTGGCTTTGTTTTGGCAATTTTCGGGCCAAGAAAAGGGAAGCTCAGGCGCGTCTTGCTATTGTTACTCGCCAGATTAGGGATTTGGGATTTTCAGAGGCTATTGGGCATGCTGAGTCCCAGGCTCTTAAAGTGGTGGAGGAGTGGGAACTTCGTGAGGAGATATTCTGGAAACAGAAGGCTCGGGTTGACTGGCTTAGAGAGGGTGATAGGAATACTGCATTCTTCCATCATTTTGTGCAGGCCCGTCGGAATAAGTGTTACATTTCCTCTCTTGTTAATTCTGATGGCTTAGTTTTATCTTCACAACAAGCTTTATCTAGAGAAGCTCGCCAATTCTACTCGCCAATTCTACTCCTCTCTGTTTACTGAGGATTCTCTTCCTTCTGATATTGAGGATAATATGATTCTTTCTTGTATTCCTTCTTTGGTCTCTAATGAGTTGAATGCTTCTCTTATGCGCCCGATTACTTTGTCTGAAGTGGAGGAGGTTGTTTTTGGGATGAACAAGGGGAAAGCTCCTGGCCCTGATGGGTTCCCTATTGAATTTTTCCAAGAGTTTTGGGAAATTGTGAAGTTGGATCTGGTGGAGGTTGTCCGGGAATCTTTTCATAACAAGCAGATGCTTCGGGCCTTGAATGCTACTTTTCTTGTCCTCATTCCTAAGAAGGAGGGTGCTGATAGGTTTGATTTCTTCCGACCTATTGCGCTCTGTAATGTGGTGTATAAGATTATTACGAAGCTGATTGCAGAGCAGCTTAAATCTTGCTTGCCTGTTGTTATCTCAGAGGAACAAGGGGGTTTTGTGGCTGGTCGTCATATTTTGGATGGGGTGGTGATCGCCTCGGAGGTCATTAATTCCATGGCGATCTCTAAGGAAAGATCTATGTTCATCAAGCTAGATATGGCTAAAGCTTATGATAGAGTTAAATGGAGTTTCCTTCAGAAGATTTTGTTGGCCTTTGGGTTTTCTTCTGACTGGGTCAGTTGGACTATGAGTTGTGTGACCTCCTCTTCCTTCTCAATTATTGTGAATGGGGAACCTTCTGAGCTTTTTGGTGCTTCCAGGGGTCTTCGTCAGGGGGATCCACTTTCTCCCTACCTCTTTATTCTTATGGCTGAAGGGCTTGGGCGCTTTCTTAAATCTTGGGTTTCTCAGGGTGGGATTCATGGTTGGCAGTGGGGGATGGGTCTGCCTACCCTCTCTCACCTCCAGTTTGTGGATGACACCTCTCTTATGGGGCTAGCTCATCTTCGTGAAGCTGATTCTTTTAGGAATGCTTTGGACATTTACCTTGCTACTTCGGGTCAGAAAGTTAATGAGCAGAAGTCCTCTATTTTTTTCTTTAATACTCCTTTGGCCATCTAGAGGAGGATTGCTGCTATTTTGAGGTTTCAAATTGGATCTCTCCCCTTTGTCTATCTGGGGATTCCTCTTGCCGTTGGGCGTCAACCTAGATCTTCTTGGCAGATGTTGCTTGATAAGTTGAGGAAGAAGATAACGCATTTGACTCATCGGTGGTTGTCTACTGCTGCTAGAGTTACCCTCCTTCAGTCTGTTATCCAGGCCCTTCCCATCTACAGGTGTTTTGTCCAATCGGCCCCTATGTATTTCCTTCGGGAATTTGATGCTCTCTCTCGGAAATTCCTTTGGAGTGGTAACTTGATGACTTCTAAGTGGAGCCTTGTTAAATGGGATTCTATGTGTAGACCAAAGCAGGAGGGTGGTCTCAGTTTACGCTCTTCTATTTTGAATGGGCAAGTTCTTGCGGCGAAGCTTTACTGGTGCTGGTGTACTAATCAACACCAGTTGTGGGTCCGTGTTCTTAACTATAAGTATCTTCGTGGTGTTGCTTCTTATGAGGTTCCTCGCTATCCTCTGGAGGGGAGTGGTTCTATGATTTGGTCTACTCTGAAAGTGGGAGCTCAGTTGATTAAGCGGGCGCTTTTTTGGATCTGTCACTCGGGATCACAGGCTCTTTTTTGGTGGGATTCTTGGATGGACACCCACCTATTCTTTCTACTTTTCCTCATCTTCAATCCCTCTATGATGTTTTTACTGCTGCTAGTTGGGACACCGTAGAGCATTACAAGATTGCTGAGCATTGTGGCTCTGTTGTCTCTTTTCGTTGGAAGCACCCTTCTGAGTGGCCTCCTGGGGGCTTTGAGGGGGATAGGCAAGAGCTTGCTCAACTTTTGGCTTCCCGGGCTTGTAATTCGTTGAGGGGACCTGATATTTTAGCTTGGGATGGCTCTGATAAGTCTGGGAAGTACTCTGTGTCTTCTGGCTATAAGCATTTGGGTCGGCAGTTGTTTGGGGCTATTGAGGTCCCTTGGTGGAAGTATGTTTGGTATAAGTTGTCCTGGCCCAAGTGCAATTTCTTCATGTGGTTGGTGGCTCAAAACCGGTGTCTTACTTGGGATAATTTATGCAAGCGGGGTTTCCAGGGTCCCTCTTGTTGTGTGTTGTGTCGTGAGGCTGAGAAGTGTGTTTCTCATCTCTTCTTCCAATGTTCCTATGCTCGTGAGATTTGGCATTGTTGGTGGCGGGTGTGGAATGTGCCCTGTATGCATGTTTCCTCTTTGGCTGAGTTTGTGGATCGGGGGAGTAGGGCCCCTGTTTCTACCTCCTTTCTTCAAGCTGCTTGGGCGATTGGCCCTTCCCTCATTATTTGGAATCTTTGGTTGGAGAGGAATCGACGGATTTTTTAGGATGTGCGGATGGGAGCCCCTCGCTTGTGGTGGAAAATTTTGCATTTTGTGGGAGAAACGATCGCGGCTAAGTGTGATCTGACTGTTTCGATTGCTCCTTCTGATGTGGGTTGTTTCAACCGCCTTCATCTTCCTCCTGCGCATCGACAACTTATGCGCAACAGGTGTAGGCATCCAACATCGAAGGTGAATAGGGAGGGAAGATGGTCTCCTCCTCCTCAAGGCACCCTAAAAATTAACATGGATGGCTCTTCTCATGGAAACCCTGGTCATGCTGGTATTGGTGGTGTTGGTCGGGATAGTTCTGGGGATGTTCAATTCATTTTCTCTATTTATAAGGGTCTTCATACTAATAATCTTATGGAGGCTCAGGCTATTTTACTGGCGGTGGAGCGTGGCAGCCAGTTGGGGTGGCGCAGGATTATGTGTGAATCTGACTCCTAGGTTGTGGTGAACTTCTTTGGGAATAGGGGCGGAGGTTGAGGATGTTAGTTGGCACACGGCACGATTATTGAACAAATTCGATCTTTGTGTTCTCTTGGGTTTATTAATTTCCTCCTTATTCCTCCCGGAGTGGAATAGTGTGCTGATTGTTTGGCTAAATGGGCTTTTGATCATTTTCATGATTGGAATTTGGTTGATCGGGGTTAATTACTCCCTAATTTGTCTCAACAGTTGGACCATTTGGTGGAGTTGGATAAGGCTTTGTAATGACTTTGCTCTGTAATTTTCTCGTGTTTTAATAAATTTTTACCCCTCTTTTATGTTAAAGAGCTGAAATTTAAGGTAATTATTCATTTCTTCTGATGGACGATGAGTTTTCAAACCAAGACCTATGCTGAAAATACTTTGAAGGAATATTTTGTTAGAAAAATGAAAAGTTCAAAAACCTAGAAGATTGTTGAAAAGGAAAAAGAGAGAGAACAAGGCAACTTCACAAAAATTATACTAAGTGCATTTTGGCAGATCAATAGGTTCACGAACTGGAGAACCTACCCAAAAGGTTTTTTTTGGTACTTGGAAAATATTTTGAACAAGAAATTTTTGCAAGTTTGGATTAATGATCATGAGGGGAAATACACAACCAAAAGAAAAAATAGCACGGTGACCTATTATGACTTATCTCAAATCAATTATCGGCTAGGTTAAAATGGCTAAAGCATGAAGTGGAACACAAAATTTTGGAATGCCATCATTGGCTCTAGTTGGAGACGTATGTCTTTTAAAAGCGGATTGAGAATCCAAATAGCTAATTAGACCAAAAAGGGGGAACAACAAAACAAGACCGACTCTTGAAAAACTCAAGCATATGTACAAGAGAAAGACACAATATCTACAAAGAGAACAACCTACAACCAATGATATGAAGCCATGCATTACTTTGAAGATATGGCTACATGAAAAATTACCACACTATTTTGTAGGTCGACTGTATGAATACCCATGGCACTTGGCCATGGAAAATTTGTTACATCTACTTTCCCCTATCAAAGATAATCTTGTTGAAAGAATTGATTTCCCTCAACCCATAGTTGTTTCCTTCACCTAGTTGCAACAAGTGTAACCTTCTCCAATCAAGCACAACTTTGTGATTGTGAAGAATTTATCCACCATTGGTATCACTATTGCATAAAAACAACACATAGGCCACTAAATTGCCATGTACAACATCCTTCATGTTTATAGTAGATGGGGGTACCAATTCAAAAATTAGATCAACACCACATGAAACCATGGTATTTTCATACCTGTTATCCTCCATGAGTGAATTGAGGAAAAAAGAGAACACCTCTAATTCACATGACAACGATAAATATGCCACGTCATCTTATTGACCTATTGAAGGAAACTCGTCTTCTAACAAGTTAAAATAAAAAGTTTCAAGCTCAAGCATAAAAGAAATTTGAGTGCTAGGTTAATCATTAACCTAGGGAATATGTTGTTGCTCAACACCATCACAAGGTGCACATTGTGTCCAAGTGAAACACTCAAACTTGGGCACAATGTCATCCACACTATCAATAGCTACATCTTCACAACAAAGGACAACTTCATATTCAATTTCATTATCTTCTAGGACAACAAGAAACCAACATACCTTGGAATCATCTATGTTGAAGCAAACTTCATCAACACAACCATTAGGATCATGAGACACTTCAAATGAAGAACTAGATTCTTCAAATTGTCTCACTATATTGATTTATTCTTCTTAGATCAATGGAACAACAACATTTGGTGACTTTATTGAAGCACAACCTACATGAGGAAGACAAGTCTTACACCAAATAAACGTGTTCTCATATGCATCCACATGATTACTGTCTTCACACACTTCAAGGGTAAGGTCTTCAAAATAAAAATCATTTACTATACTAGAATTTATTTCAAAAATTTCATCACTAGGTACAACCACGTCTATATCACTTTCACACAAACAAATATCAGAGGCTTCATTATCAATGATAGGGAAAAAAGAGGGAAGTACATCAAACAATAAATGAGTTTCTTGTTCAACCTTGATATCATAAACATGTACATGCCTCATGTAATCAATTCCATGAACTAATTCACTTGATTGTTCAATCGTGCACATATATCCCTCTTTGTTCGCACATTGTACTTCTAGAGGTTGGGGAAAAATAATTTTCCCTCATCATTCAATTATTCTTTTTTGGAACTTCATGTTCATGAGCTACTAGAATTTATTTCCTCTTTACTACCCAATGTTGCACTAGATCCTTCTTTTTCTTTGTCTGCTTCTTCACAACACTATTGTCACAAACTTTTTTTTTTACCCACTTTGATTGCTTATTTCTACCCATGGATATTTCGTCTGATGTGACAACAATATCATTATTTAGTGCAAGTACATGTTCAAATGTCAACTAATATTCATTTCTTTCCTATGCCATTGCTACATCTATCTAGACTTTCACTTCATCACATGGTATCTTGGATTGTAGAGATGGTTGGGTGAGTTCCTTGGGGTATATCATGTTGTGAGAAATCAACTCACACTATTCTTCATCAACACTATGCATATTTTGAAATCACACATTAGTTGCATCATAATCATTGTATTCATCATGTCCATCCATGGAGTTGTATCTTGATGCAGGGTGTTGCCACAGTAATGGGTTACACTTTCTGGGACATCCTGATTTTTGCTGAAATTATATATTTTTTAAAAATATAATGATTTAGGCCTTAAAAAGGTTCCATTTAAAGGATTTTAATTGAAGAGGGTTTGATCAAACCCCCTTGGATAAAACCCCACTAGTTTTAAACCATGCCTATAATGGAGTCTCTTCTACACCTATCAAAATGATAATAAAAAACCACTTTTGATTTATCTTTTGGGGGATCAAATGAATTCATCTAATTTATGTATTGTAAGTATGTAGTCCTTATTATAAACTTCCCAAAGAAAGTATAATTTCAAATATATTTAATTTGATTATTATATTTATTTTTTTATTTCTTGTAGATGTAAGTTTTTTCATGACAAACTCTCTATTCTACACATGTGGAAAAATAGTAGATTATCAAAAAATCCGAAAACTATCTGCTCTTGGTATTGATGTCATGATCCAATAAAAAAAATAGATTTTGATACATACAAAAAGTTGTGTTATACAATAAACAATGTCTAAATTATAATTGGTTTGACTTCAAAACTTAATGAAGAAAAAAATATTCAATAAAATACTATGAAACCAAATGAAAGAGCTAGATATCGTAGTTACAAAACTAAATTTGAAAAAATTAGAATTTCATCCTTCATAAAAGTTGTATTGCTCTGATGAAACATCACTTTTTAAATAGTGTTTACTTTAAAAACTAGTTATCAAAAGGATGGAAAAAGGAAATGCAGCAATTTGATTCCAATTTTATTAAA